>LR999968.1:6573770-6578770 GCA_905220375.1 Tachina fera | reverse complement strand
TAATAATGATGATAATAATAATAATGATAATAATAATAATGATGATAATAATACTGATGATGATAATGATAATAATCATAATGATGATAATAATCATAATGATGATAATAATAATAATGATGATGATAATAATAATAATGATAATAATAAAAATGATGATGATAATAATAATGATAATAATAATAATGATGATAATAATAACACAGCTTTACAAATTTTTAATTTGGAAAAATACCAAGAACGCCACATGTCTAGATAAGTTAATTGGGACCTCCTGAACACGAATATCGCTGTAATTTTTTTTCCTAAGTACCGTTTTTTAGATAACGGTACTTTTGTGTTTTTCAGTGCATGGTCCCACTCAAACCCTTGTGGAGCCCAACCAAAAAGTCCGATCAAAATAAATGGCATATCGTTGGAAAGCTACTTGCATGTATTTTCCGTCGATATGCTGGAAATTTCTATCTGACATGAAATGGCTGAGTTATGGCACCTCAAAGTTCAAAATTTGCCTATTTTTTACGTTTGTTTCAAAATTTTTCATTTTTATTTCGTTTTTTTTCTACGTTATAGTAAAGATCTGGAATGTTTTATTTTTTTACCAAATAGTTTATTTAATTACCAACATTTTAAGCGTAATTTAAAAAAAAATTGGTGAAAAATAAAGTTTTTATTAAGGATTTTGTGGAACGAGAATATTTTCATTTTCATTGCTCACACACTATATTCGGCGTCCAACAGTAAAAATTTAAATTAAAATGTCGAGCGACTTGAACTTTTGCGTTTTTTTTTTTGATGGATCTTCGCGAATGAGGAACCAACAATAGTCCGCCATCATTTGTTCATCCCACCAGCCTTTGTAACGTCTCTCGATTTCTTCCATTTCCTGGTGAAATCTTTCACCTTGTTCATCACTTTCGGAGCCCAAGTTCGTGGGGAAAATATCCAAATGACTGAATAAGAAGTGTAATTTAGGTGTCATATTTGAACCTAAAAGTTAAAAAGAATAAATTTTCAAATGATAACATGGATATACATGCTTTCACTCAACGCTTACCAATGGCATTGAATTTTTGCAGTAATATATCGATCTTCTCAGCGTAATCAGGACTTCTGTAATTTCCCAAAAAGTTGTGAACGATGTCTTGGAATGCTTCCCATGCCTCCAAATGAGCTGGACCTAAACACTCATTAAATGCTTGGTCACCATACAGAGCCCGAATTTGAGGTCCATCAAATATACCTGCTTCAATTTTGCTCGCTGTGGCTCTCGGAAATTTTTGTTTAAGGTAACACCACAAACATAACAAAATTCGTTGGGATCGATTGAACACATTTTATTTTTTGCATGTACAAAGTCAAACTGATCATGAAAAAGCAAGTACTGCATATTTTATGTGCCTTTCATGTTGTACAACGAGTATTTGCAAATCATGTAAGAACATGTGTAAATAAAGGGGATTGCAATTACTTATGTATGATGTACCTACTTGCCTAGGGAACAAAACAATATTGTTTTTGTTGTATGTACGTTTTTTATTTTTGTGAGAAGTAGGTAGTTATTTTTTATTGATTTGCTAATTATGGCTAATGGATTTTTAATTCTATTAAAAGTTTCCCACATTTTATGGTGTTTTATGTTTAATGTGCATGTGTTTGTTGGTAGGTAATGAAATGAAAAAAAATAGGGATAGATATAAAGAAGTGTTTGTAAAATTTTTCTTATGGAAAATTCTTGAAATGCAGTTGACAAACGTGCATATATGTATGTATATGTTATGTTTGCATTTATATAAGTATGTAAGACAGAAAAAAAACGCAAAAGTTCAAGTCGCTCGACATTTTAATTTAAATTTTTACTGTTGGACGCCGAATATAGTGTGTGAGCAATGAAAATTAAAATATTGTCGTTCCACAAAATCCTTAATAAAAACTTTATTTTTCACCAATTTTTTTTTAAATTACGCTTAAAATGTTGGTAATTAAATAAACTATTTGGTAAAAAAATAAAACATTCCAGATCTTTACTATAACGTAGAAAAAAAACGAAATAAAAATGAAAAATTTTGAAACAAACGTAAAAAATAGGCAAATTTTGAACTTTGAGGTGCCATAACTCAGCCATTTCATGTCAGATACAAATTTCCAGCATATCGACGGAAAATACATGCAAGTAGCTTTCCAACGATATGCCATTTATTTTGATCGGACTTTTTGGTTGGGCTCCACAAGGGTTTGAGTGGGACCATGCACCGAAAAACACAAAAGTACCGTTATCTAAAAAACGGTACTTAGGAAAAAAAAATAACAGCGATATTCGTGTTCAGGAGGTCCCAATTAACTTATCTAGACATGTGGCGTTCTTGGTATTTTTTGGCTGTAAACTAGTGTAATAATAATGATGATAATAATAATAAAGATGATAATAATAATAATGATGATAATAATAATAATAATGATAATTATAATAATGATGATAACAATAATAATGATGATAATAATAATAATGATGATAATAATAAAAATAATAATGATAATAATAATAATGATAATAATAATAATGATGATAATAATAATAATGATGATAATAATAATAATGATAATAATAATAATAATGATGATAATAATAATAATGATGATAATAATAATAATGATGATAATAGAAATAATGATGATAATAATAATGATGATAGTAATAATAACGATGATAGTAATAATAATGATGATAATAATAACGATAATAATAATCATAATTATGATAATAATCATAAGGATGATAATAATTTATGATGATAATGATAATAATGTTTATAATAATAATGATAATAATAATCATAATTATGATAATAATCATAATGATGATAATAGTAATAATGATGATAATAATAATAATGATGATGATAATAATAATAATGATGATGATAATAATACTAATGATGATAATAATAATAATAATAATAATGATAATAATAATGATGATAATAATGATGATAATAATAATAATGATGATAATAATAATAATAATGATAATAATAATAATGATGATAATAATAATAATGATGATAATAATAGTGATGATAATAATAATAATGATGATAATAATAATAATGATGATAATAATAAAAATGATGATAATAATAATAATAATGATAATAATAATAATTATGATAATAATAATAAAGATGATAATAATAATGATGATAATAATAATAATGATGATAATAATAATAATGATGATAATAATAATAGTGATGATAGTAAAAATAATGATGGTAATAATAATAATGATAATAATAATAATAATGATGCTAATAATAATAATAATGATGATAATAATAATAATGATAATAATAATCATGATGATAATAATAATAATGATGATAATAATAATAATGATGATTATAATAATAATGATGATATTATAATAATAATGATGATAATAATAATAATAATGATAATAATAATAATGATGATAATAATAATAATGATGATAATAATAATAATGATGATAATAATAATGATGATAATAATAATGATGATAATAATAATAATGATGATAATAATAATAATAACGATGACAATAATAATAATGATGATAATAATAATAATGATAATAATAATAATAATGATGATAATAATAATAATAATAATAATGATAATAATAATAATAATGATAATAATAATAATGATAATAATAATAATGATGATAATAATAATAATGATGATAATAATAATAATGATGATAATAATAATGATGATAATAATAATGATGATAATAATAATAATGATGATAATAATAATAATAATGATGACAATAATAATAATGATGATAATAATAATAATGATAATAATAATAATAATAATGACGATAATAATAATAATGATGATAATAATAATAATGATGATAATAATAATGACGATAATAATAATAATAATGATGATAATAATAATAATGATGATAATAATAATAATGATGATATTATAATAATAATGATGATAATAATAATAATAATGATAATAATAATAATGATGATAATAATAATAATGATGATAATAATAATAATGATGATAATAATAATGATGATAATAATAATGATGATAATAATAATGATGATAATAATAATAATGATGATAATAATAATAATAATGATGACAATAATAATAATGATGATAATAATAATAATGATAATAATAATAATAATAATGATGATAATAATAATACTGATGATAATAATAATGATGATAATAATAAAAATGATGATAATAATAATATAATGATGATAATAATAATAATGAAGATAAAAATAATAATGAATATAATAATAATAATGAAGATAATAATAATAATGATGATAATAATAATAATGATGATAATAATAATAATGATGATAATAATAATAATGATGATAATAATAATAATGATGATAATAATAATACTGATGATAATAATAATGATGATAATTATAAAAATGATGATAATAATAATATAATGATAATAATAATAATGAATTTAATAATAATAATGAAGATAATAATAATAATGAAGATAATAATAATAATGATGATAATAATAATAATGATGATAATAATAATAATGATGATGATAATAATAATACTGATGATAATAATAATGATGATAATAATAATAATGATGATGATAATAATGAGGATAATAATAATAATGATGATAATAATAATAATGATGATAATAATAATGATGATAATAATAATAATGATGATAATAATAATAATGATGATAATAATAATAATAATAATGATGATAATAATAATAAAGATGATAATAATAATAATGATGATAATAATAATAATAATGATAATAATAATAATGATGATAACAATAATAATGATGATAATAATAATAATGATGATAATAATAAAAATAATTATGATAATAATAAAAATAATGATAATAATAATAATGATGATAATAATACTAATGATGATAATAATAATAATGATAATAATAATAATAATAATGA
>LR999968.1:6548770-6568770 GCA_905220375.1 Tachina fera | reverse complement strand
TGATAATAATAATAATAATGATGATAATAATAATAATGGTGATAATAATAATAATGATAATAATAATAATAATAATAATAATAATAATAATAATAATAATGATAATAATAATGATGATAATAATAATAATGATGATAATAATAATAATGATGATAATAATACTGATGATGATGATAATAATAATGATGATAATAATAATAATGATGATAGTAATAATAATGATAATAATAATAATGATGATAATAATCATAATGATGATAATAATAATAATGACGATAATAATACGGGTGATGATGATAATAATAATAATGATAATAATAATAATGATAATAATAATGATGATAATAATACTGATGATGATAATGATAATAATCATAATGATGATAATAATCATAATGATGATAATAATCATAATGATGATAATAATAATAATGATGATAATAATAATAATGATGATGATAATAATAATAATGATAATAATAAAAATGATGATGATAATAATAATGATAATAATAATAATGATGATAATAATACTAATAATGATGATAATAATAATAAAGATGATAATAATAATAATGATGATAATAATAATAATAATGATAATTATAATAATGATGATAACAATAATAATGATGATAATAATAATAATGATGATAATAATAAAAATAATAATGATAATAATAATAATAATAATAATAATAATAATAATAATAATAATGATGATAATAATAATAATGATGATAATAATAATAATGATAATAATAATAATAATGATGATAATAATAATAATGATGATAATAATAATAATGATAATAATAATGATGATAGTAATAATAACGATGATAGTAATAATAATAATGATAATAATAACGATAATAATAATCATAATTATGATAATAATCATAATGATGATAATAATCATAATGATGATAATAATCATAATGATGATAATAATAATAATGATGATAATAATACTGATGATGATGATGATGATGATAATAATAATGATGATAATAATAATAATGATGATAATAATAATGATGATAATAATACTGATGATGATAATGATAATAATAATGATGAAAATAATAATAATGATGATAATAATAATGATAATAATCATAATTATGATAATAATCATAAGGATGATAATAATTTATGATGATAATAATACTGATGATGATGATAATAATAATGATGATAATAATAATAATGATAATAATAATAATGTTGATAATAATAATCATAATTATGATAATAATCATAATGATGATAATAGTAATAATGATGATAATAATAATAATGATGATGATAATAATAATAATGATGATGATAATAATAATAATGATGATAATAATAATAATAATAATGATAATAATAATGATGATAATAATAATAATGATGATAATAATAATAATGATGATAATAATAATAATAATGATAATAATAATAATGATGATAATAATAATAATGATGATAATAATAATGATGATAATTATAATAATGATGATAATAATAAAAATGATGATAATAATAATAATGATAATAATAATAATTATGATAATAATAATAAAGATGATAATAATAATGATGATAATAATAATAATGATGATAATAATAATAATAATGATAATAATAATAGTGATGATAGTAATAATAATGATGATAATAATAATAATGATAATAATAATAATAATGATGCTAATAATAATAATAATGATGATAATAATAATAATGATAATAATAATCATGATGATAATAATAATAATGATGATAATAATAATAATGATGATAATAATAATAATGATGATAATAATAATAATGATGATAATAATAATAATAATGATAATAATAATAATGATGATAATAATAATAATGATGATAATAATAATAATGATGATAATAATAATGATGATAATAATAATGATGATAATAATAATAATGATGATAATAATAATAATAACGATGACAATAATAATAATGATGATAATAATAATAATGATAATAATAATAATAATGATGATAATAATAATAATAATGATAATAATAATAATAATGATAATAATAATAATAATAATGATGATAATAATAATAATGATGATAATAATAATAATGATGATAATAATAATGATGATAATAATAATGATGATAATAATAATAATGATGATAATAATAATAATAATGATGACAATAATAATAATGATGATAATAATAATAATGATAATAATAATAATAATGACGATAATAATAATAATGATGATAATAATAATAATAATGATGATAATAATAATAATAATGATGATAATAATAATAATGACGATAATAATAATAATAATGATGATAATAATAATAATGATGATAATAAAATTAATGATGATAATAATAATAATGATGATAATAATAATAATGATGATATTATAATAATAATGATGATAATAATAATAATAATGATAATAATAATAATGATGATAATAATAATAATGATGATAATAATAATAATGATGATAATAATAATGATGATAATAATAATGATGATAATAATAATGATGATAATAATAATAATGATGATAATAATAATAATAATGATGACAATAATAATAATGATGATAATAATAATAATGATAATAATAATAATAATAATGATGATAATAATAATACTGATGATAATAATAATGATGATAATAATAAAAATGATGATAATAATAATATAATGATGATAATAATAATAATGAAGATAAAAATAATAATGAAGATAATAATAATAATGAAGATAATAATAATAATGATGATAATATTAATAATGATGATAATAATAATAATGATGATAATAATAATAATGATGATAATAATAATAATGATGATAATAATAATACTGATGATAATAATAATGATGATAATAATAAAAATGATGATAATAATAATATAATGATGATAATAATAATAATGAATTTAATAATAATAATGAAGATAATAATAATAATGAAGATAATAATAATAATGATGATAATAATAATAATGATGATAATAATAATAATGATGATAGTAATAATAATGATGATAATAATAATAATGATAATAATAATAATAATGATGATAATAATAATGATGATAATAATAATAATGATGATAATAATAATAATAATGATAATAATAATAATAATGATAATAATAATAATGATGATAATAATCATAATTATGACAATTATAATAATGATGATAATAATAATAATGATGATAATAATAATGATGATAATAAAATTAATGATGATAATAATAATAATGATGATAATAATAATCATGATGATAATAATAATAATGATGATTATAATAATACTGATGATAATAATAATGATGATAATAATAAAAATGCTGATAATAATAATATAATGATGATAATAATAATAATGAAGATAATAATAATAATGAAGATAATAATAATAATGATGATAATAATAATAATGATGATAATAATAATAATAATGATAGTAATAATTTTTTTTTTTTTTTTTTTTTATATTTATTTATATATTTATAAAACATTTCTTGAAAACATTAAATTACCATGCGAAGCCAGTTGGCTTGTCTGCAGGTATATAAAGGTTTTACAAAAAAGAATCAAAAAATTCATTTTTTTAAATCTAATAAAAATAAATAACAAATTGTATAAAAAATACTATAAATATAAATTTCTACTTAAATGGATTTAGTGAATTCATATTACAATATTTAACATTATTTGGTAGTGGTGAGTTTCTCTGCATTTATACACATCTGGTTCCTTCGGGAGTCCCATTCCTGGTTGTTAGGTTTGTTGATGTTGACCTTGCCATTTTTTTGTTGTTGATTTTGATGAACTTCTTACTGACGATATTCTTTTATTGACAGTATGTATTTTTGTTTGTTTTTTAGAATGTTGTTGGTATTATTGTTATTTCAGTTTTTTGACAGTATATGTATGTATTATTGTTATTTAGGTTTTGTGACAGTATATGTTGTTATTTCGTATTGGTATTGTTTTGTTTTGTGTTTTATTTTAGTTTATTATTCTTAAAACAGATACTTTTTAAAATCATTGTATTTTTAGAAAGTGTTTTTTAATTAGTATTTTCCTTCTTTTCGTGTTTGGAATGCATATTATGTTCGTTGGTAGTTTATTTATAATTGTTGGTAATACCACTGACAGGGTGTTTTTTCCATAATTATTAGTATGGGGTTCTACTTGGTATCTTCCTTCATTTCTAAGCCTGGTATTGTGACTGTGATTGATGACATTTAGAAATCGGTTGTCGTCTAGGAATTCGTTTACTAAGGACGTTTGATATATACTTTGAACATTTAGTATGTTGAGATATTTAGCCAGATTTTCTCTTACTGTCGATGCCTTCGTATTACTTCTGTTATTATTGTTTACTACGGAGGTTCTTACATTTTGTAACTGCGAGGAATTTGACTGCATTATATTTTGGTTTTCCATCAATATTTTTAGCACCCTGTTTTGGCTGTTTTGCAGATCTTTGCAGTATGTTGATCCTCCCCAAGCTGTGATGCCATGTCGTAGGTAGGATTCTGCGAGTGAATAATAAACTTGCCTTATTATTGCTGGGGTGGCGCAATGGCTTAAATGGTGAAGTACAAAAGTAGTTTTCCGTAGTTTTTTTGTACCTCTTGTATTTGCGTTTTCCACTTAAAATTTTGGTCAATATACACTCCCAAATACTTATATGTGTTGACCATTTCTATGTAAGTACCGCAGTTATCGGCAGGATCTAAGCTATTTTTAGAAATATGCAGACATTCCGTATCGTGAAATTTGATTTTAATATCTGTGTATAAAATATGTGGTGGTTTTATATGCATTATTTTGGTTTTTGATGCGTTAATGACTATACCATTGTCGTGGCACCATTTCGATACAGTATCTAGCTGGTTTTGCATTATTTCGGTGGCAGATTTTAAGTTTCTATGCGCTACTACAATTGCTGTATCATCTGCATAGGCAAAAGTGGTGCAATTTTTTAATGTTTTGATTAAATCATTTGCGTATATTATATAAAGTATAGGACCAAGCTTTGAGCCCTGTGGTACTCCTTAACCTATTGTCGTTTCTTCGCTCATATCATTACCTATCCTGACTCTATATGTTCTATCGCTCAAGTAGTTCTTAAACCATTCAATGCTGTTTCCTCTTATCCCACTTCTTTCCAGTGCATTTATTAGTTTTTCGTGCGATAGAGTATCAAAAGCTTTACTGAAATCAATGAATGTCACTAGACAATGGTTCTTGTTGCTTAATGTTTTGTTGATATGATTTGAGAAGTTTCCAAGGAGCTTGTTAATATTTTTGCCTTTTTGAAATCCAAATTGGTTTTTTTCTATAATTTTGAATTTTTCTATATAGTCTGTGAGCCTTCTTACGACGATCTCTTCCATGACCTTTTCAATGGCAGGTAAAATTGATATTGGTCTATAGTTGTTATAATCAGATTTTTCCCTTGTTTGTAAATTGGGCGTACAATTGATGTTTTTAGTTGTTGCGGGATAATGTTGCTCGATAGACTTAGATTTAATATAGCTGTTATAACTGGAGTAAGAACATGTGCATTATTTTTCAAATCTTTTGGTCTAATTTTGTCGATACCAGGACCTTTATTGCTATTTAGATTTCTTAATATATTGTATATCTCTTCTTCATTGGTTGGGTAGATATACATTGAATTCACCACTGTTGACTTGTTTTCATTTATTGTTTTTATGTTGCAATCATGTATAATTTTTCGCACATTCTCTTTGAAATTTGATGCAAAGTCTTGTAAAATATTTTCAGTATTCGCATTTTGAAAGTTTTGCAGTAATGCACTATCTATATTATTATCTTTCTTACCGATAACTTCATTTATTAATTGCCATGTAGCACGTATATTATTTTTATTTTAAATAAATTTTTGTTTATAGTATTTATTTTTAGCGTTATTAATTTTTTTGTTCAAAAAATTTCTGTATTTTTTATAGTTATTTTCGAAATTTTTGTTATTTGGACAGTTTTTCCATTTTTTATAAAGTTTATCCCTAGCGTTACAGTTTTCTATGATTTCACTATTTATCCATGGATTATTGGATCTTGACTTATTCTTATTAGACACTTTAGTTGCTCTTTGGTATATTTCTGTAAAGTTTTCAGAAATATCATTGTAAATTGCAGTAGCACTTTGATGTTTCTCAATAAAACTATTCCAGTTTGTATTTGCTATTAGGTTATTAACTTTATAATTGATTATATTCTTGGCACCCGCATAATTATGAATTTGCCTTTCCTGCTTTATTTCTTTATTAACAGAACAAAAAAGTGAATAATGATCTGATGTTGTTGTTGCTACAATCGATGCATTTATTTGTGTGTTTTGCTTACATCTTATTAACAAATGATGAATAATGATGATAGTAATAATAATGATGATAATAATAATAATGATGATAATAATAATAATGATGATAATAATAATAATGATGATAATAATAATAATGATGCTAATAATGATGATAATAATAATAATGATGATAATAATAATAATGATAATAATAATAATAATGATGATAATAATAATAATAATGATGATAACAATAATAATGATAATAATAATAATAATGATAATAATAATAATGATAATAATAATAATAATGATGATAATAATAATAATAATGATGATAATAATAATAATGGTGATAATAATAATAATGATGATAATAATAATAATGATGATAATAATAATAATGATGATAATAATAATAATAATGATGATAATAATAATAATAATGATAATAATAATAATAATAATAATAATGATGATAATAATAATAATGATGATAATAATAATAAAGATGATAATAATAATGATGATAATAATAATAATGATGATAATAATAATAATGATGATAGTAATAATAGTGATGATAGTAATAATAATGATGATAATAATAATAATGATGATAATAATAATAATGATGATAATAATAATAATGATGATAATAATAATAATGATGATAATGATAATAATGATCATAATAATAATAATGGTGATAATAACAATAATAATAATGATAACAATAATAATGATGATAATAATACTGATGATGATGATAATAATACTGATGATGATGATAATAATACTGATGATGATGATAATAATAATGATGATAATAATAATAATGATGATAATAATAATAATGATGATAATAATAATAACGATGATAATAATAATGATGATAATAATAATAATGATGATAATAATAATAATGATGATAATAATAATAATGATGATAATAATAATGATGATAATAATAATAATGATGATAATAATAATAATTTTTTTTTATTTTTTTTTTATTTTTTTTTAATACATGTATTTATTTATTGTATCTTCAAAAACGAACTAACAATAAGTATTCAAATCTTAAATCTAAAAATATAATTATTAGGACCGACCACTGTCGGACATAAACTTGTTAATAGTTATAAATAATACATAAGTAGTGATAATCAAAAAAGAAAAGAAAAATTATAAAAAAGTATAAAAAAAGTATTTTCAAGAAATCCCATCTGGCGTGTTGAGTAATAGAGCCCTTGTGTCCCTCTTTTTTAAGCGGATGTGTCCAGTAAAGTTCAAAATATTACGAGCAAGCGGATTAGGATGTGACTCGAGTTTTGCAATTTCTTCAATCACTAGTGGCATATTTAAATCACGATGTATATTAGAATTTTTGATGTACCATGGTGCCGATGTTATTAACCGTAAAATTTTGTTTTGCCTTCGTTGGATTCTCTCTACATTGGAAGCTGAAGCAGTGCCCCATAATTGGATACCGTAACACCATATTGGCTTTAAAAGCGACTTGTATAATAAGATTTTACAGTCCAGGCTAAGTGTTGAATTTCTGCCAATCAACCAGTGTATTTGAGATAACTTAAGTTTCATCTGTGTTAGCTTAAAGTCAATATGATGTTTCCATGTTAGCCTTCGATCAAGGTGTATACCAATGTATTTCACTTGGGAATGTTGAGGAATATTTTGATTATTGATTCGAATTGGGGAACAAGTATCTCTTCTTAGGGTAAACGTTATATGGACACACTTTTGTTCATTTACCTTAATTCTCCATAAGTTCAACCACATTTCCAATTGTGTAATATGTTCTTGTAAATATCGGGAAGCCTCGTGAGGGTTTTCATGCATACTAAGGCAGGCTGTATCATCGGCAAACGTAGATGTATTGATATTGCTGCTCAAAGGCATATCACAAGTATAGATCAAATACAAAACTGGCCCCAGTATACTCCCCTGTGGCACACCGGATGATATAGATTCGGGCACACTCATGAATTCTCCTTCCACAACCGTGAACTTCCGGGTAGTAATGTAACTTTCTAATAAATTCACTAAATTTATTGGTAGATATGATTTTAATTTCAGAATTAGACCTTCGTGCCACACTTTATCAAATGGTAATAATGATGCTAATAATGATGATAATAATAATAATGATGATAATAATAATAATGATGATAATAATAATAATGATGATAATAATAATAATGATGATAATGATAATAATGATAATAATAATGATGATAATAATAATAATGATGAAAATAATAAAAATGATGATAATAATAATGATGATAATAATAATGATGATAATAATAATAATGATGATAATAATAATGATGATAATAATAATAATGATGATAATAATAATAGTGATGATAGTAATAATAATGATGATAGTAATAATAATGATGATAATAATAATAATGATGATAATAATAATAATGATGATAATAATAATAATGATGATAATAATAATAATGATGATAATAATAATGATGATAATAATAATAATGATGATAATAATAATAGTGATGATAGTAATAATAATGATGATAATAATAATAATGATGATAATAATAATAATAATGATGATGATAATAATAATGATGATAATAATAATGATGATAACAATAATAATGATGATAATAATAATAATGATGATAATAATAGTAATGATGATAATAATAATAATGATGATAATAATAATAATGATGATAATAATACTGATGAGGATAATAATAATGATGATAATAATAATAATGATGATAATAATAATAATGATGATAATAATAATAATGATGATAATAATATTGATGACAATAATAATAATGATGATAATAATAATAATGATAATAATAATGATGATAATAATAATAATGATAATAATAATAATAATGATAATAATAATAATGATAATAATAATAATGATGATAATAATAATAATGATGATAATTATAAAAATGATGATAATAATAATAATGACGATAATAATAGTAATGACGATAATAATAATAATGATGATAATAATAATAATGATGATAATAATAATAATGACGATAATAATAATAATAATGATGATAATAATAATAATGATGATAATAATAATAATGATGATAATAATAATAATGCTGATAATAAAATTAATGATGATAATAATAATAATGATAATAATAATAATAATAATGATGATAATAATAATAATGATGATAATAATAATAATGATGATAATAATAATACTGATGATAATAATAATAATGATGATAATAATAAAAATGATAATAATAATATAATGATAATAATAATAATAATGAAGATAATAATAATAATGATAATAATAATAATGAAGATAATAATAATAATGATGGTAATAATAATAATGATGATAATAATAATAATGATGATAGTAATAATAATGATGATAGTAATAATAATGATGATAATAATAATAATGATGATAATAATAATAATGATGATAATAATAATAATGATGATAATAATAATAATGATGATAATAATAATAATGATGATAATAATAATAATGATGATAATAATAATAATAATGATGATAATAATAATAATGATAATAATAATAATAATGATAATAATAATAATGATGATAATAATAATAATGATGATAATAATCATAATTATGATAATAATAATAATGATGATAATAATAATAATGATGATAATAACAATAAAGATGATAATAATGATGATAATAATAATAATGATGATAATAATAATAATGATGATAATAATAATAATGATGATAATAATAATAATGATGATAATAATAATAGTGATGATAGTAATAATAATGATGATGATAATAATAATGATGATAATATTAATAATAATGATGATAATAATAATAATGATGATAATAATATTGATGATAATAATAATAATGATGATAATAATAATATGGATGATAATAATAATAATAACGATAATAACAATAATAATGATAATAATAATAACGATAATAATAATAATGATGATAATAATAATAATGATGATAATAATAATAATAATAATGATGATAATAATAATAATGGTGATAATAATAATAATGATGATAATAATAATAATTGTTTAATCTTTGAATTGAATGATTGATTCTCCAATTCTAAATTTTACTTTCAAAACCATATACATACATATACATGTACATTCGGTATGTCTATATGTACTGTTGAGATTTTCTTTTCACTTTTAAGGGAATTTTTCTTATTTAATCTATTAATTAGAAAATAAATATAAGCGCACTTTTTCACTTTTCGAAATTAACATTTATTTATTAAGAATTACACATAATTTTTATAAGTTTTTATTTTTTTTATTAATGCAAAAGGGATGTTTTAATATTCAAGAGCAAAAGAGAAGTGAGTTTGTCTTTTTTACTTAACTTAGCAAAACCTAAAAATTCGTTAAGTTAATATAATTCATATGGTTGGAAAAAAAGGTAGGTATGCATTTACATTATTATTCAAATATAAAAAGATAGGTATGCATTTACATTATTATGCAAATATAAAAAGAGGTAAGTGATTTTAATTAGAAAAAAAGGGATATACAATTCGTTTAAACATATTGGGCGCCTTGGCCAAAAGGGCCAATATGAAATGATATGATAATAATTTTATATACTATAATATAATTCAATTCATTAGATCATTATTTTAGGATTAATAGTTCATAATTATAAGGATAAAATTTTACTTATCAATTCAATGAATATTTTGATTCAAACAGGTAATCTCAGGTATTGGATTAAAGTACTTTATGCAAGCGCTTGAGGGCTCGTAGGGCACCAAGCAAAATCCATCGGGGGCTTGATATTCGTGTCCTGGCCCCACGGCGGTTTCTCTCCGATGGTTCTGTAGAGCTTGTGCGGCCGGGCGGACGATGGTTAACGCGTTGACCTAATCAGTCTCGCACCCTTCTTGGTCTTACTTCGTCTCGGGAAGAGCCATCTTCTGAGATTGACCCACGAGAGGCCTCTTGTGTTGATTGTTGTCGCGAGGGATCACTTCCCTTTGGCTGGTGCAAAAGGGTGTGGTGCATCCAACCACACTTCTGGCAGACTTCGGTTGATGTACACTCTCTGGTTGTATGTGAAGTCGCCAGACAATTCCGGCAATAACCGAGCCTACCTACTGTACGCCTGCGTTCTTCCAAAGTCATCTCCAGGAATCGCTTGCAGTATCTAAGGGGGTGATACCGTTTACAGACCCGACACTGATGAATTTTGGGAATCCTTGCAGGCCTGTGAAATAAAAAAAATTATAAAAAATCATGCTTAAGGGTTAGCGAAAAGTATTATATATATATATATGTATATATATATATATAGATATATATGTGCGTCCTTGTGGGATTAGGATAGTTGGAGGGAAATGATTGTATGAACATCAATGAGAAAATTTACGGGGATCCGAAAGAACAATCTTCCGTTATCTCAGTATCACAGTTTCTGATAGGTAAAACACATAATTTTGCAATTGGCCTCGTGAGTACCCCCGTTTGGGTTTTTAAATCTGCTACTCTTACGCAACCATCATTACCAAAGTAAATTTTTGTGATTCTTGCCAACTTCCATTCGTTGGGGGGGAGCAAATCATCTTTAATTATCACGAGTTGCCCCTCCATGATATTTTCTTCGGTGTATTGCCACTTATATCTCTTATGGAGCTCCTTGAGATATTCGTCCTTCCATCGTTGGGCAAACTGATGATGCAATAATTTCACCTTCTCCCAACGATCTCGAAGGGTTAGAGATTCCTGTGGGCATTCGGGCAGAGATAGTAAAGGGGCTCCACGAAGGAAATGACCGGGAGTGAGTGCAAGAAGTTCATCGGGGTCATCTGACATAGGCGACAGCGGACGTGAATTCAAAACAGCTTCAATTCGGGCTAGTATAGTAGTGAACTCCTCAAACGTATACTTATTATTTTTAGCTACCTTTTTAAAGTGCATCTTAAATGACTTTACCCCGGCTTCCCAGAGACCGCCCATATGTGGTGCATGGGGTGGAATAAATGACCATTGAAGTCCCTGCGAAGCGTATTGTCCCGTCATATCATTAGAAACGCTTTTTAGGAATTGTTCGTATTCCAAGCGAAATGCGCGCTCTGCACCCACAAAATTCGTCCCGTTATCGGACAGAACTCGTCTTGGTAAGCCTCGACGTCCCACAAACCTGGTAAAAGCAGCTTGAAAACTAGCTGCAGTGAGTTCTGAGCATAATTCCAAGTGTATGGCTTTTGTACAGAAGCAAACAAAAACACATACATATCCTTTGTGATAAGGGGCGTTTCGGACAATTGACGTTTTTATTGAAAAGGGGCCTGCGAAATCTAAACCAGTGAAGGTAAATGGTGCCGAGAACGTACTTCTTTCCATAGGGAGGGCCGCCATTATCTGCGATTTTACATTCCTTAACATTAGGTTCTTAACATTAGGTTAATCTCAGCGTGCATAAGGAGATTATGGACATACCTAATAAATAATTTACAATAAGTTGAATTCACCGGGAGAATTACTGGATGACGTTCATTAAAGGGGAGTGCTGCATTAGCAATTCTACCGTTCGTTCTTATGACCTGCCTTTCATCAAGATACGGATTTAAGTTGAAAATAGGGCTTTTCTTATGGACCTTTTTCGCCTTGACTAGAGAGTGAAATTCTTTGTTGTATTGTAATATTTGGGTTAAATGAATTAATTTATATTTAGTATCCGAAAATTCTTCACAGCTGATGAGTGAGATTTTATGGACCGCATTGGGGAGAGAATTAGGAGGAAATATGACATTAAAATGAGAGTTTGTTGAGTCTCGTTGTTTATCTCGAATGGTATTGATAAATCTATAAACATAAGTCATTATCCGAACAGCTTTATCCCATTTTGAAAATCGATCTAAGACATCTTCACTCATGTCTTCATTATCTTGCGTCTCCTGATCAGTAAATAGGTGGAAGGACAACGCATTGCGCTTTACTTCAAGGGAATGTTCCTTGAATGTCATGGGCTTTGGCCATTCGTTTACCGATTTATGAAACCATTCTGGCCCATTCCACCACAGAGAATTATTAATAAGGTGATTAACATTGCAACCTCTAGATCCAAGGTCCGCAGGGTTGTCAGTAGACCGAATATGACGCCAGGGTGTGTTTCCTACATTTCTTATGATTTCTGCAGTGCGATTTGCGATATAAGTTTTCCACGTGTTCGGGGGCTTTTCTAGCCATCCTAGGACGATAGAAGAATCCGTCCAGAGATAGCAATCGTGATTGAGGAGTGGCAATGAAATAGTAATTTGTTTTATTAATTTGGATAACAAAACTGCTCCGCATAGTTCGAGACGAGCCAACGTTACCGGGTCAATAGGTGCCACTTTCGTTTTTGCAACGAGCAAGTGTGAGGTTATGGTGCTTTCTGTTTGAACACGAACATAAATGGCGGCACAGTAGGCTTTTTCTGAAGCGTCACAAAAACCATGAATTTGTGTTATTTGGGAGGGAGCAAAACCCACCCAACGTGGTATTTTCAGAGTTGACAGAGCTGGAAGATTTTCTAGAAATTTATTCCAATTTTGTGCAGTATGTGGTTTCACATTTTCATCCCAACCGGTGCCGTCAAGCCAGAGCTGCTGGAGGATAAATTTTGCCTGGACTATAAGAGGAGAAATCCAACCGGCAGGGTCAAAAAGCTTTGCTACGACAGAAAGAATCTGTCTTTTCGTTATGGAGGTTTGAAGGGACACTGGTTCGATTGTGTAAGAAAAACAATCAGCTAGTGCGTTCCATTGAATCCCAAGGGTTTTAGTCGCACTGGTTTCTTTGAATTTTAAAAAATTAGTATCCAATATATCATTCTGCGGGACAGAAGCTAATATATCGGGACAATTCGACGTAATCTTCTTCAAGGGAAACCCTGCTGATTTTAACACCGAAATGAGTTGCTGTAGGGAAGAAATTGCTGATGTTTTATCGTGAGAGCCTGATAAAATGTCATCCACGTAGGTTTCATTTGTTAGAATGTAGGCTGCTTGGGGATAATATTCCGCTGAGTCGCGGGCCAATTGAATTAGCGTTCTGATAGCTAAATATGGAGCGCAATTGACTCCGAAAGTGACCGTTTTTAGAGCGAAATCTTTAATAGGACCATTGGGAGTTTGACGAAAGAGAATTCGTTGAAACTGTGTATCCTCGGCATGCACCAGAATTTGGCGATACATTTTTTCAATATCCCCATTAAATACATATCTGTACAATCTCCATTTTAGAATTAAGGTCATTAAATCAGATTGTAGAGTGGGACCTACATGAAGGACATCGTTAAGCGAATTTCCTGAACTGGTTTTTTTTGATGCATTAAAAACTACTCTCACTTTAGTTGTTTTACTTTCGGGCTTAACGACTGCATGGTGTGGCAAGTAAAAGGAATTGTAGCCAGTTACGGACATATTTTCTACTGAGGTTGTAGGCTTCATATGGTTTAATGTAATATATTCTTTTAACACGTTTGTATATGTATCTAATAATTCGGGTTTCTTATGAAGAGAGCGTTCCATACTGAAGTATTGTGATTTTGCTACGCTACGAGAGGGGCCGAGGTGCATTTCCCGCGGGAATTCCGATTTAAAGGGTAATTTGACCACATAACGTCCATCTTGATTGCGGAACGTTGTTTTGTTATACAATGCTTCACAGTAGGCCTCTTCTCTGGAGGTCGGGCGTTGAGTAGGCACTTCCTCCTGTTCCCAAAACTTTCGTAATTGGTCTGTAAGGGGGTCATACTCGACTTCAGTCACTCCAAGTGAAAAAACAGACACTGGTTCACATTAAACCGGACCACTGATAACCCATCCAAAAATGGTAGATTGAGCCATTAGAGACGGAGATAATATCTTTGTTCCTTCAAGAAACACTTTTGGGAGTATATTACTACCAATCAACAAATCGACACGACTAGCCAAATGGAAATCGGGATCAGCGAGATCGATATCTCTGATAGTAGCGTAGGGAATATTGGAATCAGACAGAGAACGACTGGGCAACATACGAGTAATCTTGGGAACAACTATCGCCTGAATAGCTACATATTGATTATATTTTTCAGAGTACATTGTTAAGTGACATATAAAATTCGATTGAGCTATCAGCTGGCCACCGATGCCGTGGATTTGGAAAGCTTGTGTTGCTGTGGGGAGCATGAGTTGCTGCTGCAGTCGTTTGGAGATAAAGGTTTTCTCGGATCCTTGATCAAGAAAAGCACGCACTTTAAAATTTTCACCCTGGTGGTTAATGCTCACTATTGCCGTTGGAAGCAATGTGGTTTCGTTGGGACTTGTATTGTTAAGGTTCGCAACATGAGTATTTGTTGGTAGAGCTCCTCTTGCTCTACCTTGCGCAGAGGTTTCAGGTCTCTGATCGTCCAGAGAATCGGAATTATTAATATCACGCTTGGCGAAATGCAATAGCGTATGATGATTTTTTTTACAGTGGGAACAAACAAATTTACTGGGGCAATCACCCCGCATATGAGTATATGCTAGACAATTGAGGCATATTCTGTTTTCGGAGACGAATTTGTTTCTATTTTGAGAAGTTAGGTTCATAAATTTAGAGCACTTTTTCAGTGAATGGGCTGAGTTGCACAATTTGCACGGATGTTGAGCAATTTCTGGCTTGGAAGTATTTACTCTAACGTTGGCCAATGTCGGTCTAGCTTTATAGGAGTCTTGTTCTTGATTGCGAGATTCCAAGCGCTCGACTACTTCGCATCTATGGGAGAGAAACTTATTTAACTTTTCCCATTTAACTAATTTCCTGTGAGATGCTAGCGATTGCTCCCACAAGGATAGAGTTTCCATTGGAAGTTTGCTCGCGCAGAGAATAATAATAAATGGATCCCACTCCCCTATTGGGACATCCTGAGCTTTAATCGCGGCTAAACAATCATTAATTATACTCTGGAGGTTTTGCAGAGCTGTGCTACTTTCAAATGCGATTGGGGACAAGTTAAGCAAAATTTTGAGTTGGTTTTCGACCAATATTCTTTGGTTCTCATACCGATCCTTTAGTGCTTCCCAGGCAAGGGTGAAGTTATCAGAACATAACTTATATTTCCTTATAATGGCTCCTGCGTGTCCCTGTACCTTTAATCGGAGGTGATACAACTTTTGTACTGGTGGTATACGGGGATTATCGATATATACTGCCGTGAACATGTCCCTGAACGACGGCCATTCCTCATAACCTCCGTAGAAAACGTCGGTATCACAGGGAGGGACACTGAAGTGTGAAAAACTATGATCGTTAGGGATTTGATCGCGTGTGTATACCGTTGTATCTGCTATAAATGATTTTTGTACATCAAGCATTTTGGCTTTGACCTTATGAAAATTTTTTGTACAAGTTGCGTATTTGACCGCAGCTGCTTCGAGCACGGTTTTATCAATTTTTACGTCCTTATCTATGCGAAGGGATCGATAGGATCTTTGAACATTCCACCAACGATCGTTAAGATCTTGAAGGTGGACTTCGAGGAGGGAATCTGTAAGATCGTCAATGGGAATGTCATTAAACCCAGAGCAGAAGGTGACGAAATCATCTGAATCAAATATGAATTCATCTGCCATTTTGAAAAGGGTTTGCGCTCTTGTGTTGACAATCTTGGATAGTAGATAAAAACTTCAGATACAAAACACAAATTTTAGATTGTAATTTTTAAAGAGCAATTGTCCACTGGGAAGCTGTGAACTTGCGAATACTCACTAGACAATTGTGAATTTAGGTGTATATATTTATTTTATTTTATTTTATTTTTATTTATTATATTTATTATATCTTTTTTTTATTTTACTCGGAGACAGTGACCTTAAAACACAAGAGGTTTTCAGATTCACGAGAAAATTTGTTCACTGGAAGAGATTGAGTTTTAAGGACAAGATATAATTTTAAATTTTTTTTACTTTTATGTGTTATTTTTATAGAGAAATTCTTCACAGCGAAATAGTGAACTTTAAATACGGGAGATAACGTTGGACTTTTAGATGTTTTCAAAGAAACTGTTCACTGGGCAATAGTGAAATGTAGAGAGGAGATATTAATTCTCAAATTTTTTTATTTTTGTTTATTTATTTTTTTTTTTATTTTTGACTTAATCGGTCGAGAGCAGAGAATTGTAAAATAAAGTGTTTGTGAATTGAGACTGAACTGAAGTTTTTCACTGACCTATAAAGAGGAGAGTAATTTTCCAACTTTAATTCAGATTTATTCAAATTGAAATTGAATTGGAATTGTTCACTGGGAAATAGTGAAATGTAAGGAGGGAAGTAAATTTTAAATTTTTATTTCTGATTTCTTCAAGTCGAAATTGAATTGGAATTGTTCACTGGGAGATAGTGAAATGTAAGGAGGGAAGTAAATTTTAAATTTTTATTTCTGATTTCTTCAAGTCGAAATTGAATTGGAATCGTTCACTGGGAGATAGTGAAATGTAAGGAGGGAAATAAATTTTAAATTTTTATTTCTGATTTCTTCAAGTCGAAATTGAATTGGAATTGTTCACTGGGAGATAGTGAAATGTAAGGAGGGAAATAAATTTTAAATTTTTATTTCTGTTATCTTCAAGTCGAAATTGAATTGGAATTGTTCACTGGGAGATAGTGAAATGTAAGGAGGGAAGTAAATTTTAAATTTTTATTTCTGATTTCTTCAAGTCGAAATTGAATTGGAATTGTTCACTGGGAGATAGTGAAATGTAAGGAGGGAAGTAAATTTTAAATTTTTATTTCTGATTTTTTCAAGTCGAAATTGAATTGGAATTGTTCACTGGGAGATAGTGAAATGTAAGGAGGGAAGTAAATTTTAAATTTTTATTTCTGATTTCTTCAAGTCGAAATTGAATTGGAATTGTTCACTGGGAAATAGTGGGTTTTAAACGACATATGAAATCTTAATTTTATAGGGAATTTTAAATATGAGATTTTTTTTACAGCATAAGATTTTCTTTTATATTGGGATACCAATACTCATGCAACTTCATGTAAGTTAAATGAATTTATACAATAAGAGTATTTCGTTTACTTTTCTTTCTTATAATTGTAAAGTTAAATGATTTTGTATAATAAGAGTATTTTATTTCATTTTCGTTGTAATACTTATAAGAGATCAAAAGAGACACATTAGACTCTAATGATTAGAGGAATAGTTCTTATGCCGCTCTCTTAATATGTCTGGAAAGCAACCGTTGGTGGTTGCTATTTATCTTGAACAAAAACAATAACGTTGCGCTTGCGGTAAAATTTTTGCAGGTATTTTGTTTTTGTATTTTTGCACAATTTTCGGTTTTTAAGCACTTTTAAATTTGCAATATGTATGTATGTTCTATGCAAATATGTATTGTATGTATGTATGAATGTATGTATACATGTATATATATATGTATATGTGGGTATTATGTAGGGATGCGCGCATGTTTGAATATTATTTTATTGCATTTATTATTTGCTTATGTATGGATGAATTTGGATGAATGTATTAATTAGATGTGAATGCATGAAATTATTGGAGACATGTACATACATATGTATGTATGTAAATATGTATATTTGTACTTACATTTCTCCAATTCTATTGATTACCCTCTGCGTTTTGATGTGATGGGCTGAACGATCCAAATCCAAACCTTGCTATGACAATCTTCACGAGAAGAAAACACCTTCGAGTTTGTATGGACTATATGTATACCAAAGCTTTTCACTGGTTTTTCCTTTTTTATTCTGGTGTCTTTTTCTTATTTTTTTTTTCTTTAATCACTTAATGGCTTCGAAGGACCATGTTTAATCTTTGAATTGAATGATTGATTCTCCAATTCTAAATTTTACTTTCAAAACCATATACATACATACATACACAGATGGACAAAAGTCACCGTCATTTGGTATCTAGAAAATTATAACAGCTCCCATACCTAAAAAATAATGGAAACATAAAAAGTAGTATATATAACAAAAATTATTATTTATTTAAATTCTATTTCAGTTTAAACATAAGGCTAATTCAAGAGTTGTTTATAAATAAATGGCATTTAATTGTTGCTGTGTGCATTTTTGGTGGACAAAAGTCACCGTCATTCAATAAAGTACTTCATCAATTTAAGGGCTAAAATTATTTTAGTATGAAGTGTGTTTGCCATTGTTTTTGATGACAGCTTGCAAACGTTTTTGCATCGAATGAGTCAATTTTTTTGTAACATCTGGGCTTATTTTCTGCCACTCCTCTAGCAGTGTTTGCTCGTCCCATAAGTGCTCGATCGGATTCAGGTCGGGTGACTGTGGCGGAGTTTTCAGGGTATGGGGAGTGTTGTACAAGACCCACAAGCGAACTATTTCTGCGGTGTGCTTGGGGTCATTGTCATGTTGAAAGTAATAGTCTGATTCAATCCCAAGCTTCTGAGCACTTTTCTGCAGATTTTCTTTAAGGATATTCAAATAAAGCCTTTTGTCCATTATTTCATCTATGAAGACGAGCTCTCCAACACCAGCCGCCGACATGCATCCCCATACCATGACTCCAGCACCACCGTGTTTCACAGTTGCTTGT